>OZ057416.1:4528575-4553575 GCA_964056705.1 Troilus luridus
ATTTTACGGCCCCTCTAAAGGGCGACACAACCAAGCATTTATTAAAGTAATGGGAATCCCTTATCTTAGAGATCGGAAATTGCCGTCCTAACGACTTTACAACAAGTAATCTGTATTATCTCACTAAAAATTGTATCCTTCTATATAAATGTATTTACTCATATATTAATTATATCAATTATTTTTTGTACATTTATAATCCAAGATCCATGATCCGTTTTTCCACTTGATTAGTATCAAGCTGAATCTTCGTGAATAGCTTCGTTTCGATGAGACTCCCAACAATTTCCTGTGCGAAAATTCTCTATTGTGGTAGCTTACGGAGGTAGCAAGGTCAAGAAATGTCGATTTGATGATTCTAAAAAATTTATTACTGACTGGGATTTTTTTGTTAAATCTCAATATAATTATCTAAATTATTTGAAAAAATATTTGTCCTACAAAATGTATGGTTTGATCAAAGTCTCCCCTCCTTCCAACGTGTATCGATAACGAGGTCATCAAAAATTATTACTAACCAGGTGTTGTTTTTTTTTACTTCTTCTTTTTTGACTTCGTTATCGATACATATTGGAAGGAGGGGACTCTTTGACCAAACCATACATTTTGTAGGACTAATATTTTTTCAAATAATTTAGATAATTATCTTCAGTTTAACAAAAAAAAAAGCAGTTAGTAATAATTTTGTTAGAATCATCAAATCGAAATATGTTATCCTTGCTACCTCTATTAGCTACCACAATCGAGAATTTTCGTACAGGAAATTGTCGGGGTCTCATCGAAACGAAGCTATTCACGAAGATTCAGCTTGATACTAATCAAGTGAAAAAATGGATCATGGATCCTCGACTATTATTATTAATATGTATTGAATATGATGTTCTTTTATATAATTCCATGCCACTGAAGCGTATGTTTCATTTCTTACACTATAGTTCTAAAAAGACTTGCACCGTAATAAATAATTTATTGTTATTATATTAGAGAAGAAATTCATTGACTGTAAGTACTAATGGAGGATGGAAATAGTTGGGTGTGCAAACGTTACTTTGTAGGTCATCTTCGTAGCCACTCCTACTGGCCCTGAAGATGATCTACAAAGTAGGTCGAAACGTCGGCACACATAAAATATAATAAGTTTCCACTTATTTATTGTGTAAATTTTCGACTGCACCCCCAAATATTTCCATCTTCTAGTGTCCTTATAATATTATAAACATTTTCAAGACTATTACGTACGGGATTGTAGACAACAACCATTATCATGATAGTACGACAGTAGCGATGGAAGATATCGAGTCGCTAATTACAGTAATGCATTCAATCGGATGAGCCTAATTAGTGGTCCCAGCTGCTAATGGACTATCACCCGCGTCACTCACCGCATCTCTCTTCCTATATTGTATTATTATTTACACTATAGTTACTAATAATAAAATTAATTATTTCTATTATATATATTTTATTTTTTAATTTATTTATTGACATTTACGACTGTATAAAATGAAAGATAGATAATAGCATAAGATAATTACAAGTACAGAAACTACCCACAGGTAGTATATAGCAGTAGGCCATCTTCTTTTTATCATACGTGGTAAAGATAGTATTAGGATGGGTTAGGATGTCAGCTGTATACACTGTGTGGAGGATTGGGCCGAGGATATTGCCTTGAGGAACACCAAAAGAGAGATGAATAGACATTATTATGGTGTACTTGAAGGAAAATATGTAGGAGTCATCTGGTTTAATAGAACTTTCAAATCGCTTCATTGAAAATTTAGTTTATTTTAAATCACGACACTGATCTTTTGAAGAAGCAATATGTAAGTCATAATCATATACAAGTCCAACTTCATATACATATGATATCATGTAGATATGTGTTCGTGAAGCAGTTCTAGATAGATAAGAGGATAGATAGAAGAGAGTGGAGCTATTAAGACAGTGACTGTAGAGGCATTACAAATCCCTTAAAGGGAAGAGGCCTTATAAGGCTAAAGATAAGAGAGAGTGAGAGATCCCCATGGCCCGTAATCTGCCATTCCCTTAATGAAACCTAATTAGTCTGGCGTCCTGGTTGCCAAGGCGACAAGGATCCCATTTCACCCCCCCTCTATTGCTCCTCCTTAACCGATAATTCAACCATTATCTTGTAATTCCGAGCAGCAGCTCATGTATATTACCTCATTAAAAAAATATTATTATTCAAAATATTTTTTTTTAGCATTATATAACAAAATATTTGTAGATAATTAAATAATCAAATAGATATGTACAATAAATAACTATCTCGAATAATATTATTTGACCTTATATTGGCTGAGGTCAGAAAAATACTATTAAAAAAGAAGAACTATTTATTTGAAAGCCAATGTTCCGACCTACATTGCAGTTCTTATTCTGGGATAAATACAGGCAGATTAAATATGATACATTGTAAAGAATAAAAGTACATGTAGACATCATGGGACAAAATTAATTACGGGAAACCATTTAGATGAAAATAAAAATGAAGGGAATAATTTTAGGGTATTATGAAATACCCTGAGGGAGCGGAGTGTCTCAGTGGTAGAGCACTGAGTTGCCATGCTGGAAATCCTGGTTCAAATCCCGCTGCGGGTAAGACTTTTATTTAGTCTTTTTGTACCCGGAGAAAGATCATATAGGATCTAGGACCCTCCTGAGGCTCACCCAGGCTCTATAAAATAGGGTACCTAAAGTAAGAGTGAAAAACCTGGCGGTTGAGCGTGATCTAGGACGTCACCTCCTTTCAGAACAATTGTCCATGAACAGTACAGTCTCTACTTTGTACTGAAACCCTGACCCGTTCACTGGTTGTAGTGTTACAGGTTTTTTTTTTTATGAAATGAGAAATAAAGAGAGTAATACAAATTAATCCATGTTGTATTAAGTAATAGAATTAATCTTAATAAATGGTATTTGAAATCACTAGTATTCCACCATTTCTCTCTATTTCAAATAAGCCTATACGGTGACATGTACCTGTTAAAGATCTCTACACTAATTGTACCTCGATAGGAAAAATTTAGGACTCCCGTTGTAGCATCGTCCGATTAGTAACATCACAAAGGGACTCTTAGTGAATAGATAAAACTCTACTGAGTGCAGTAGCGCTAAAATGTAACTTTAAATAAAATATTATTCATTTGAAGAGAAAAGATTTGCCCTGGCTGGGATTCGAACACGAGTCGTCAGCATCTCTATGGCAGTGCTCTAAACCACTGAGCTACCAGGGCACGTATCCAAGTCAGACAAATCCGTTCTCTTCACCGATCCTATACCCCCGTGCTCTCGCAATTTTTGCGATCTATACACGGGGAAGAATGTTCATTGAACATTAATTTAATTAGGATCTTCTTGACTTACGTCAATATATTATTTATAATTTATTTTTATTAATTATAATCTGATCTAGTTACCATGTATTTAGAACATTTTTTTGAATTTACAACTAAAATAAATTGTAAGCTAAGATTATGGGAATGTTTGAAGATTGATTCGTTCTTAGAACCCTTGGTTTGAGTAAAGTGATCTGACTTATAGTTAAATTTTGATATATTTGTTTGTTTTTTTTCTATTTCTCATTGATTAACACTTTTTAACTTTATCTGGGATGAAATTGGGTAGGGGGATGTGGTACAGGAAAAAAATCCTGTAAATACGTACATTGTAGAGATTGTTGCCAAGGCTGGGGTTGCGAATGGATGTGACTTTTCCTAGCTAGGATTTCCCCCTGATTCGGGGTACCCACTTTTTAGAGGCTGGGTCTCCAGATCCCACATCGTCCATCTGATGTTATAGATTAAATAACTGTTCTTCCACAGCAGGATTTTAACCCGGGACCTTCCTCCCTGCAACTCAGCACTGTTTTTACACATTGAGGTACACCAATCCATACATAATGAAGAAAACGGTCACCCCCTCCGATTATACTAGCCCAGAAGAAGAACTTTAATGTGGGTCGAAACGTTAGCTTATCAATAAACCGTGCTCCCTATATAACATAATTTTCTTCCCCATCACGAGGCCATCTTCTTTTCATGATTATCAGGAATTGAAGAGATTGCTAGGTTTGAAACAAGTGGGTTTGAATACGAGAGGAATTCGATGGTTTAATGAAACCCCAAAGCTCTATTCCATAAGTCCAGATGGGCCTAATTATTGTCATGTATATGAGAGCTTTGTAATTAATTAAAAGCTTTGAGCGTTTGTCTAGTAAAAATTGAACTAGCCCGGAACAGTGTTTCTTGTCGTTTCAGTCTAGTATGAGGATTCCAAAATAAGCGTTTGTCAAGGTGTAGTCCGAAGTACCGGGCCTGTTCTACAGGAATCAGTGGGATCTTATTAAACGTCAGGAGGACAGGATGTCATTGGCTTACGACGGAGATCCACTAATATTATTCAATAATCCATTCATAATTTAGCACGTTTAAGGAAATAAATAGGATGGTTGTTAGAATCTTCAAGATGGAACAGAACACAAAGAAGTGCATAATCCCATTCGATTAATCTAAAACGTACTTAAAATCTATCTTTATTCAATTATTATCGATTGAAGCAAGGTACTTTAAGAGCGGCTGTTGAGGACACTAATGGGAGAGAGGCTGATCCGCCCAGGGCCTTTCACTTAGAGGCGGCCCCACGATAAGCCGGGCTTAGTCACTGTATTGTGCGCGCCCCAGCAGCGGGGGGCGTCTCTGGGGGCGGTGTCGGGGCGTTCTTGTTATTGTTTGTAGCTATTTGTCACTGAGAGGAGTAGTTATATTTAATTGTAGGAGTCGTGGTGTCGATCTTAGTAGCATCGTAACTGCTGCGGCGTCGGTTGGAACGACCTATCATTCGCTTTTTCGTTTACATTCCATAACTGCTTATAATTTCTGGCTTATGAGTTGATAAAAAATAAATCTGTACCTCTACAACTAATGAAGAAAAAATACTAAGTATAATCTACCACTGCCGGATTTGAACCCGGCGAATTCGTCGTGGCAATTCAGTACTCTAGCTCTGAGCCACGCTCCTTAAAATGAAAATTAATGTTAATTAAAATTAGTATCCATTGTTCACGTTTTGAAAATAAATTACTCAATCTGTTAGTAGGCATAGATCGATCCTTTGAGACCTTCCTGGTCTCAGCCACCATCTATTAAGTACGTTCTCTTAATTATGAGACAATAGGTTGTTCAGGGTCAACAATTGAACAAAAATCAACCCTACTCTACATCAAACCTAACATGATCCTTCGCTTTTAGTTATAAACTCAGCTCGCCGTTTCAGACTACTTCAACACTGACTAGAAAACGCTCTAAGCTCCCAATTAATTACAAGAGACTCATATACATGACGATCATTAGACCCAACTGGACTTACGGAGTAGAGCTTTGGGGCTCCAATAAGACATCGAATTCCTCTCATCGTCAATGCTCCTTGCTTTGTTACGTACAGTAAACCATAATGACTCATGGTCGCAACCTCTTCAATTCCTGATAATCATCCGAAGCGTCTGAAAAGAAGGTGGCCTCGTGACCTTCTATGTTGAACTTTGTATTTGAGTACTACCACTTGGTAGTTTTTCTACGTGTCTTTATCTGGGGAGATGATTTGTCTTTCATTATATTTACTTGATGTATTCAGTATAAAGTTGTAAGTTTCAATAAATACATTTTAAAAAAAAATAACTTTTTTTTATTATTCTGTTATTCATCTAACCAAACATCTATAGTTTGTTTGCCCAAAAGTAAGGACGTTTATATTTTTTGTGTTTTGATTTTTTCGAGCAGGGGAGGATGTATAGAGCAGAGAAAGTAGAGCTAATCGACTAGGGTGGAAAAGTATCGATAATCGTAACAGCCGTGAATTGACTTTGTGGAAACTGGGGTTCTTCCTTGGGCTTATTCAGCCTGTGGTAAGCTAAAGGTTGTAGTGCCACAATTTTTTAGAATCTGTTGTAAAAATAATCGGAACAAATTAGATTACTGATTGTAAGAAACCTAATACAAATCTAATCTCTTAATACTAATTGTTCACGTTAGGCGTTCTTTGTAAAATAAATTAATTTAATTTTTTAGTGAAACAGAGTCGAAATCACGAATTACCCTCTATGTAGTGGATATTAGTGGCAACTAAATTTTTACTAGAGATAAGATTGCGATCTTTTTCCCCCCACCTTTCTCTCTCTGGATGCTATTGGCCTTCGTACTAGACAGCCACCTTATTAGCTTTCATGTTCAAGGCTTATACCTTCAAAATTTTGTTCAAGTCAGTTGCCTTCCAGTTTTTTCATTTAAAGATTTTAATTTGCCTTTTACTTGCAAATGAGTGTAAATTCAGCCAGACAAATTCTCAACCGATTGGCTCACCACTCGAAAGGTGCCTCCTAACTTTCTCTGGTCAGACAAATGCATTTGGAGGCCCATGGAGGTTTTGCCTGCTCAACTTCATGATCTACGACTAATGTAAGTCAAACTTAGATTTCTTCTGGCAATTTTTTTTTTCTCTCTACAATTGCGAACCTTATTCAAATTCTATTATATACAGCCCTGGCCAGAGCTTAATTGTTATTCAGACGAGGCTACGCTTCGTTACGAATTACAAAGTTAACCTACGAGCTTTGACTCAATACTAATATTAATCTATTTTTATCTCATCAATGTTAAAAGATAGTGAATCCAGTAATGTTCTGTCCTGGCTGGACGAAGCGTCAATAAAAAGGGACGCTTTGGGTTTCTTCCGCTTGGCCGCTCCGATATCCATCCTCTTACGATTCCCATCCTTTTCGAATAGCCTCCCTCGGCCCAAAGCGATCCTTTTTTCACTCCGAAGGGACAAAGTTGGGTCACTGCCTCGTTTAAGGGCCTCCGGGCAAAGTGAGTCGATGCGGAAGTGTTGGGGTCACGATAAATACAGCCTCAAATGGATCATTATTAAATACAACCTCTGCTTTTTAGTTGGGACACTTTTATCCTTATACAGAGTAAATAAAATATCGTAATATTGGAGTCACCTGTGGTGTAATGGTTAGAAAATCACAGCAAGTCTAAGGTTATGCCGTCCTTTGGAGGGGACGTAAAAAGACGGTTCCTAGCCTGCACAATGTAAGGTACCCGTCATAGATCCCAATTACACCTGGTTACAAATTTATGATTACACTGTAGCATCGTCCGATTAGCCATGTGTACCAATCTAATATGAAATATTTATATTAAAGGCTTATCCTCATGGAATTTTGTAATAGGTATTGTAATATTCTAATATTGAATAGCAAAAGCCGATTAGTGTAAATTTCCAACTGAAATTCCGTAAGTCTCTAAATTTTTTTTTTTTTTATTTATTGAAATTTACAACTGTATACAAAATACATCTAGTAAATATAATGAGTGAATACATTGACATGAGAAGACAAGTAGAGAAACTACCCAGTGGTAGTACTCAAATTAAAAAGTTCAGTTTAGAAGGTCACGAGGCCATCTTCTTTTCAGACGCCTCGGAGGATTATCGGGAATCGAAGAGGAAGCTAGGTTTGAAACTAGAGGGTTTGAGTGGGAATCAAGTTTGTTATGAAAGGATATATACCGGGTTCGGGCTAAATCAGCAACAAATGGGACATTAAGGTCGTTATGGATGACTTTATTCTTAACAAAATAAGGAGCGTTGAGGATTTTACGAAGGATTTTGGATTGTAGGGATTGGATACGAGAGGAATTCGATGGCTTAGTGGAGCCCCAAAGCTCTATTCCGTAAGTCCAGATGGGTCTAATGATTGTCATGTAAATGAGTCTCTTGTAGTTAATTGGGAGCTTAGAACGTTTATCTAGTAAATGCTGAATTAGCCTGAAACGGCGAGCTGTTTCTTGTCGTTTCAGTCTAGTATGAGGATTCCAAGTTAAGCGTTTGTCAAGGTGTAGTCCTAAGTACCGGATCTGTTCTACAGGACTTATAGGGATGTTGTTAAACGATACAGGTGGGCAGGAAGTCGCAGGTTTACGACGGAGGGTCTCTAAATTAAAACAGAAACAAATATACCACAATAGCGTATTCAAGCATGTTCAGCACAGAAACTGAATAATAACAATGGAAAACACGAATAAAGCACATCCTAACCCCAAAATGCAGCAAAACACTAACCAGAGGAAACATCCGACCATCTCCAAGGCCCAAATGCCACTGCCATATGAATATAAAACTATTGCATGTCTGAGTGACTACATTTTCGCCTTGGAGGTGGTGGGATGTTTCCTCTGGTTAGTATCTTGCTGCATTTTGAGGTTAGAATGTACTTTATTCGTTCTTTCCCTCGCTTTTAGTCTGAGTGAGCGAAATATTGACAGGTATTTATGTTTCCGGTTTTAATTAACTTAAGACAGCTCGACGTTTCAGGCTACTTCATCACTTACTAGACAAACGCTCTAAGCTACCAATTAATTACAAAAGACTCATATACATGACAATAATATGACCTATCTGGACTTACGGAGTAGAGCTTTGGGGCTCCACTAAGCCATCGAATTCCTCTCGTATCCAATCCCTACAATCCAAAACCCTTCGTGAAATCCTCAATTCTCCTTTTTTTGTTAAGAATAAAGTCATCCATAACGACCTTAATGTTTCATTTGTTGCTGATTTGGCCCGAACCCGGTATCTATCCTTTCATAACAAACTTCATTCCCACTCAAACCCTCTAGTTTCAAACCTAGCTTCCTCTTCAATTCCTGATAATCCTCCGAAGCGTCTGAAAAGAAGCTGGCCCCTATGACCTTCTTAGCTGAACATGTGATTTGAGTACTACCACTGGGTTGTTTCTCTACTTGTCATTATCTCATGTAATTATGTATCACTTAGCCTATTTACTAGTTCTATTATCGTAATATAGTTGTAAATATCAATAAACAAATAATAATAAAAAAAATTAACTTATGGCTTTTAGGTTGGGATTTTTCCCTCCAATTTCTTAGCAAGTAATATTCTAATTTATAATACTTTACATACATTTTGGTTAATACAACTTCTATTATTTTATATTGTATCTACAATTCACATTTAGTGTAAACTATGTACCTTAAAATTAAGGTGTAATGGCATAATACTGATAACACCAGAATATATAACTATTTTATTTTGAAGAGAAAAGATTTTTCCAAGGCCGGGATACGAACCCGTGTCTCCCACGTATCCGTCGTGGTGCTCTCCCAACTGAGCTATCCTGGCTCGGACCACGGTAAGAAAAATTCATTCTCTTCGCCGATCCCATATCCCCGTATTCTCGTAATTTTGCTATGTATACAAGGGGAAAAATCTTTTCTCTTCAAAATAAAATATTTTAAAATCATTTATGCCTCCGTTTTTAAAAGTTATTGGGAGCGGAGTGGCTCAGTGGTAGAGCACTGAGTTGCCATGCCGGAAATCCTGATCCATATCCCGCTGCAGGCCATGACTTTTATTTAGTCTGTTAGCAGCTGGAGATGTATCAAATAGGACCTAGGGCCCACCCAGCCTCTATAAAATATTATAAAAATAGGGTACCCAAAATAAGTGGGGGAAATCTGGCGGTTGAGCGTGATCTGGGACAAGTCACCTCCTTGCAGAACAGTTGCCCATGAAACAGTACCGTCTCTACCATGTACTGAACCCCAGACCCATGATGAGTTTTAGTGGCACAGTTTTTTTTTTTTAAAGTTAGGATGTATCACTTCTTATACATTCATGTACCTGCATCCTTTATTTAATTTTGATTAGCTTATGTTAGACGCCGTTTATTTCTGTTATTTGGTGCCTGAACCTGAGGCAACATTAACTCACCTTTTGCAATAGTTTTATCTACCTTTCTTTGAACTTCTTACAGAAATATTCTACTTCATACAGAAATATTTTTAAATCGAGTTAAATTAGCACTGAAACCAATTAAAGAGTGACACTAAACCCTCTGAGGATTTTTTTTTTAAGGAATGAGGTTTCCTCTGTTGTTTTTTAACTGTTCTAGCCGTGAAGAAACCGATGTCTACTTCAAAGGGCAAATTAAATCGTGAAGTGTAAAAAAACATTTGTTGTATAATTAGTGACACGTTAAACCATTTAATACAATTAGTTTTCTTTCCTATGTTGACTCTTTGATTTTTTTCCTCCTCTTCAACTCCGACAGACATTCATGTGCTGCACATATGCGCCGATTATGAACGCTACGGTTGGTTACTCACGCTCAATGTTTATTTGTGTAGCGGTCTTCAGCACCTGTCTCAGCTGACAGTAGTGAAGAGGATTCTGTAACCGAGGGCAAGTTCGTTTGATCGAGTCATCCCAGAACGAATTGATATGCTAATGCGACTAGTTTAGTATTTTCAATGAGTGCGCTGCATCCACTAAATGAGAATATAACGTGATTTAACATACATTACTTTCTATTAATTTCTACTATAATTTATACGTTTAAATCATATTTAGTTTTAATATTTATTCATATTTTTATAATTCGTTGTACGTTTATTTTCATACATTTTACATCATTACCTGTAATTTTACTAAGTTTTCCATACTTGTTTGTCTCGCCAGTTTTACATTTGTAACTTTTTCTGGATTTTCCATTTTGTATCATACTTTTTACTTTCTCAATTTCTTTACTTTATGGCCTTTTTGTTCACACATTTTGTCTTTTTTTTATCCTTACATATCTTTCATAAACTCTCCGATGCTATATTTCTCCACTTTTCTATACTCTATATGTTATTCTGTAATTCTTAGTACTTCAATGTTATTGTAGTTATTTTTCTTTTTTTCCTTCTCAGCCCTGAAGAATGCCTTCACTGTAGGCCGAAGCGTCAGCAATTAAAATAAATAAGCTAACCTTATTTAGTGCACCCCCAGACGTATTGTATCCTTTAAAAGAGTATATAAACATTTGGTATTACAAATAATCCAGGATCACGCTCAACCACAAGGTTTTCCACAAATTAAGGATAAGTAACTTTATAGAAGCTGGGTGAGTCCCCGAAGATTCTCCAGATCCCACGGGATCCGTGCCTTTTACCAGATTAATTAATTTTCTGCCACAACCGTTTTCAAAAACCGGGAACTACAGCTGAGCAAATCAGCACTTCCCACGCTTAACTTAAAAAAAAAAAAAATATATATATATATATAAATATACTAAAATAATATGTTATAAATAAAGGTGTCATTTTGTTTAAATGAATAGGCACTGTTTTGAAACTACGTCCAAAAGTATGACTGGAATCCTAAACAGTTGTGTCAAGAATAGGCTGCATTGATAAATCCTTACATGAAATTTCTAGTTCCTCTTTTGTCTCTCCCGAGTTTACTCCAACGAATTAACTTCTGATTGCCACAAGTTCGCCTCAGCTAGACCTGAGAGACCTTTGTTCTCTGGCCTACAAGAGATAGCCGCCTCCAGTAGGCCGAAGGTACTTTCGGATCGGGTAACAAGGACTCTCTCTCCTCACAAAGGGAACAATAATGAGGAGGATAGAAATTAACAGGACCCCCCCTCAGGATCTGGAGGCAGGGGGAAAGACAAAGGGGGCTGTGTCAACAGGAGATATGGTCGCCATGGAGACGCCCCGCCCACCCCCCACCCCTCCCTCATTAGGAGCGATTTAACGGCCATTGTCTCCTGGAAGCTATTGTATTATCTAGCCCCCGGCGAGGAAGAGAGGTTAGTGGCCGAGAATTAGCTAATGATACGACTAATATATCTGTCCTGGCTAGGCGATAAGTATATTGTATATTGAGGTATCCCGTTACGTACTAAGTTATACTTAGAGGAAGAAAATGGACCTTAATGGACCTTGGGAAAATGGTTTAGCTTAAAAAAAATACCCTTAAATAGGGCGAATTGTTAATTGGATCGCCGACGTTTCGACTCACATTGCAGATCGTCTTCAGGGTTAATTTGGTTAATGCTTGAAGGAGTGTAAGTATAAGTTAAGTTAAGTATAACTAAAATTAGTTAATTACAATAGACGGTTAAATGTGGGTCGAAACTTTGGCTTTCCAATAAATATTTCTCCCTATTTAAAAGAATTTTCTATACGTCCACCCGGACCACTTTATATATATATATATATATATATATATATATATATATTATAGATATTTTTCTTTTGAAGGTAAAAGATTTGCCCCCGGCCCGGATTCGAACCGGTCGTCCGCCTCACCGTGGCAACGCTCTAACCGTTTGAGCTACCAGGGTCGCCCCCCCCCCCCCACTTAGGACAAATCTGTTCTCTTCACCGATCCCATATCCCCCGTGTTCTCGCAATTTCGCGATGTATACACGAGGAAGAATATTCATTGAACATTACTTTTAAATTTAAGGATCATCTTGACTTACGTCATTATAGTAAATTTATTATATTTTTGTAATCATTGCTTTAATTATTAATTATTTTTATTTTGAAGAGAAAAGATTTGCCCCCTGCCGGAATTCGAACCCGGGTCATCCGCCTCACCGTGGCCAAGCTCTAACCATTTGAACTAAAAGTTTAATAACAATTAAAGCAATGCTTAAAAAATTATAATAAATTATAAATGATGTAAGTCAACAAGATCCTAAAATTAAAAGTAATGTTCAATGAACATTCTTCCTCGTGTATACATAGAATAGAGAATAGATTTGTCCTAGGTGGGGGACGAACCCGGTAGCTCAAACGGTTACAGCGTTGCCACGGGGAGGCGGACTACCCGGGTTCGAATTCCGGCTGGGGGCAAATATTTTCCCTTCAAAATAAAAATATTTATAAAATATATATATATAAATTCTCTTAAGTAGGGAGAAATGTTTATTGGAAAGCCTACGTTCGACCCACATATAACCGTCTCTTGTAATTAATGTAATATTCTCTTCTTTTCATATCCCTTCTCTCCTTCCTTGTTTATTCCCACCTTTTCCTCATTCTTTCCTCGGTCCACGCTAATGATTTTCTCGCATCTCTCTTTCCCACAAGGACCTTAATTTCTTTTAGTCTTTTCCCATTGAAACAGTCTTGGTCTCTTACTTTCAGTCTCTCAGTTTCTTCCTTCATCTGTTTGATGTACCCCCAGCACTCTTGTATCCTCTCATTTAATAGAAGATTTCTCTATTTAATATCTTTGGGTTCATCCTCACCATATGTCCGTAGAACCTTAATCTTATGCCCGTTTCCAAAACATTCACTTCTTTGTATATTTCCTTATTAGATCTCAACCTATCGCCTTCCTGTGTCTTCTTTGGGCCGTAAATTCTTGTTAGTATTCTTCTTTCTATCCCTGACATTTTCCTTAGGCTGAGGAGGGAAGCGGTTTCCATTCCGTACAGTATCACCGGTTTGACGACCGTATTGTAGTGCCTTATCTTCGCCTTTGTTGACAGGCTCCTTTTCTTATATAAATTGCTTGTCGCGAAGCTTAGTCTTTCCAATTTAGTTATTTTCTCTTTCATGCTTTCTTTCTCCGAATTGCTGACAGTGTAAAAATTATTGTAATTTTTTTAACAATATAAATTTATACATAAGCATTTTTATAATTTCGTTGTTCACACATCACAGTTACATCGTTTTGAAATCAGGTTTAGTATTTTTATTTATTTAATTAATTAAATTGTAAATGCATTTTACTCCAACGCATAATAGCTTATAATTTTTTTTTTTATTATTAATCATTTAGTACTTTAGTTATAAAATAAATAAACCTTTTTTTTAAATAAATAAATAAAATTAGTTAGACATGTTTATTGATTGACTCCATCTCCTACAATTTCACACTCTTCCGATATATAAGCAGTCAACCATTTCAACATCAATATATATGCATAAATTGACTCATTACTGTGTTTATAAACGGAAGAACGATGCATTGAGGAATTATTTTTGCCCCCTCCGGGTAATAGCCGACAGCAGAGAGAAGAGCTAAGGGATAAGCCCGCGCCATTGATAGGACTACGGGTGGAGATGGGTTGGGTTCGAGGATTGTGCCCGCCCAGTCGAAACTAATTCCCTTTCGGCTTCACCCGCGATTTTCCCGCAAATTGATTTATTTAACGCAATTCGCTGTCCCTCCGCTGAGGAAGGCGCCATCTAATTTACCGCAGTTGTGTCTCACTTAATCCTACTAACTTCTTAATAGTAGGATATTATAGTAATCATCGATTAATATTATAAAATGTAATACATACTAAAAAAATAATAAATTTCGATAGATTTCAAATTCATTCCAAAACAAAAATATAAATTCTAATAAATATTGTTGTTTAAGAATGAAAGGTGTACAGATATCCACCCGCCTATATTTTTATATACAAAAATATAATTTTACATTACTGTTTATTCAAATCTGTGAATGGCTTGCTTATTCTTCTCTACGGTTGCTTGTTCCTGGTGTGGCTGTGGTTCCTCCTCATCCTGCTGGCCCTCTTAGTTGTTCTACTCCATGATGATGATGCACATCCTGGTACGACTCATCTATCACTGTACTGTCCTTCCCAATGTACTACTCGTCCAGTGCTGCATCCTGTGGCCATTTTGTCCCTCTCGTAGTGGGCCCAGGAAGTGATAGAGGGCTCTGGCTCAGATACAAAGAGGTAGATGAGGTAAAACAGCGGAACGGAGTTTTTAGATTAAACAATTGTATAAAATAAATTTTATAAATTCCTCTTTTTTTTTTTCTTCTCGAACATCAACGGCTATTTCAACTGCCTCTTCCTTCCCCCTCATTTTGTCTGAACTTTAATTTTTTCCCAGAATTCTCGCATTCGTTTCTTTTGTTATTCCAACCCTGCCAGTTTTTAACTCTGGATTTTGTTTTGTGTTCTTGGAGTTTCCTCTTAAGCTAAACACGCCTCTCTATGACCTGTTTGATCCCTACTTCTCGCTTTTAACTTCTGTAAACCAATCTTCCTTGCATTTCTTATTAATCCTTAGTGCCCCCTGACGAAACGATACTATATATTATCAAATCACTGCATTATCTTTAATAATAGTAATAAAGTCTTTATTAATTCTGGGTCGAGTCTCTTTAGAATAACAATACAGGTTTATATACAGAATATTATTATGTCTTAGAGTACAATGTGATTTAATTTAATTAATTAATAAAATAAAATTAACAAAAAAGAAAGAATTGATGAGAAAAAAATTTGCTCCAGTGATAACATTTAAAGAATAAAGAAAAAGAACAGATTACAAGAAATAAAAAATAACATAGAAATAATATTGCAATAATTATAGAGAGAAATAATAGATACATAATTACTTATGAATGCAAATGTCAAGTAGAAAAAACAAAGCAAGTAATGAAACAAAAATACGAACAATATCAACTAAGATAACTTGTAGTCAAATGATTAGCATAAAAACCTACTAAATCCAAGATCGCGGGTTCGTAGCCCGGCAGGTGGCCCTAGGGTTTTTAAAGGGAGTAAAAAATCCTTAGTTACGCCGTCCTTCGGAAGAGACGTTAAACGGGGATCCCGAGGATGTACGAAGCTAATTAAACCTGGATAGACAACATTTAGAGCTTCCAATGTAGCATCGTTCGATTAGCCATAGCAGCACAAGATGACGTTAACCACCAATATCTCTCTCTCTAAGATAACTTGTTTTTAATAAAATATCTTTATCTTTAATAAAATAGAGCCAAAACTCAAAACGAAACATTAAATTTTATTAGAATGCAAATGGAAAAAACCACAAGCAGAGCCTTATGTTTCAAATCTGGTGTAAAATACAAACACTTATCAGTCGACGTTTCGCCTATTCAGGCATTATCAAGACACAATAAAAGTAAGTTCAATCACATCTCAAAACAGAAGTGCAATACATCCCAACGAATAATCGCTCAAAAAAGGCTCATAATCCGGGACCGCACCTCCACCCCAAGACAAGTTTTGGGTTGAACGTGGACTTGGGGTGGAGGTGCGGTCCCGGATTATGAGCCTTTTTTGAGCGATTATTCGTTGGGATGTATTCCACTTCTGTTTTGAGATGTGATTGAACTTACTCTTTTTTGTGTCTTGATAATACCTGAATAGGCGAAACGTCGACTGATAAGTGTTTGTATTTTACACCAGATTTGAAACATAAGGCTCTGCTTGTGGTTTTTTCCATTTGCATTCTAATTATCTTTATCTTTATTGAAACAACTGTCCTAATATTTTTTCTATTTTATTAATATACTTAGCAAATATCACCACTGTGTTTAGTGTCATTAAATGAAACAACAAATGAATCTTATCTTCTTATATCTTAATATCTTCTTAGGAGTCAGATATAATAAATAATGTAAGGCTTACTGAACCCGAGGGCTCGATAACTGAAACAAAACGCTTCACACTTGGGTTTCTTTTATTTTTTATTTTTTGTTTATCATATTATCTTGAATAAGCGCCTTTTAGCGTAGCGAAAGGTCGGATGTCAACTTAGGCTAAATCCTGCTAGGCCAGCTCCTGACAAAACAACGCTCAGCGCTGAGGACACGTGTGCAGGTCACGTGACCTCCCTGAGGACACGTGCTGTCCGGCCGCCGCAGGTGTCATTGTCCGGGTCGTAAATCTCTCTTCGCCAACAGCCACCCCCTCCCTTCCCGACCACCCCTCCCTGGGGGGCCGCAATTAATTCAGGAGTCGAGGATCACCGAAACCTCAGTGCTTTGATTGTTATGTGATTCCGAATCCTAAATCTGGAGATTTATTCAAAACAAAAGGAAAAACCAGTAACACTGCAAACCAAGAATGGTCTTGGTTTCAGTACAAAATAGAGACTATTTCTATGAAAATGGTTCTTCATGGAGACAGAGTAACCCCACGAGTTTTTGCAGATTCCAAAAGGATTCAATAATTATTCAGGGCCATCATAACCGCTGAGCTCTCCAATGAAATATTTTTTCTTTTTCATATTTTTAATGCTACTATATTGGATCGCTAAGCACTAAATGTCCGTTTAAAATAAAAACTAAGTAAAAAAATCGTCATAGAATTCAAATATATTTATCAATTTATAAATTATAAATAATTTATATATAAAATATTTAAACGCTCGCTACTTAAAATTGTTATTGAATTTTCTACTTTAATCTGTTGGTTCAAATTTTTGGAAATTGTTTGTCCATTTATAGTCACGCCACTTTAACCTGCTATATGTTTGTTTCTTCATGTAACGTCACATTATACTGCTGATGTTCACAGATTAACAGATTAATTATGGACTAACATATCAGTTACTGGGAAGTGGAAATAAGATATTTGAAGGGAACTTAAAATGGTGGTCTTGAGCATGTTTGTTTGGTCATTTTACGCTGCCATGGCTAATCGGACGATGCTACATTGGAGCTCTCAATTTAGCCTATCCAGGTTTAATTAGGATAGGGATTTTTAACAAGTACCTAGGGTCTCTATTTCCTGGATTCTTACTTATATCAAACCATCAACTCACAACATCCATCTTATATCTATAATCTCCTACAATTCAAATCCTCTATCCAATCCCAGGGCACAAGATCTCGCCCTGATCTTTATATCCGGTCCCACAGAACCAAAACTTTTGAGCGTTCCTTTCTCGCCCGTTCTATCTCTCTTTGGAACTCACTCCCACTCGATATCCGTCATGCGTCTTCTTTAACCTCATTTTAAATCCAAACTTTTCTACATCTTCTAAATTTCCAAACAGATGCTCTATAATAAATAAATAATTATAGATATATTCAACTTATGTTTGTTTGTATAAATGATATAACATTTTATATTATTATATTCTATTATTTATTCACTTATTTTTCTATAAGCCTATTTTTTTTTATTGTAAATTGGTCTGTTTTAATTTTATTTTTGTATTATGTTTTCAAATATAATAATATAATTATTTAGTTTTATTCTAATAATGTAGTCCATAATATATATTTATTTAATTTTGTGCATTTCTGTTATTCTTAAGGGACCTGGTCCCAGAATAAAATTATCTTTCTATTCTATTCTATTCGTATAGGCTTGCGATTACAATTTTATGTCCTCACCGAAGGACGGAGTTACTAAGGATGTCTTACTCCCTGTAAAAAACCTGACGTGCTGCTAACCCACGATCATCAACATAGTTCCTTATGCTAACCACTACACCACAGAGGGTCCTCCATTGTTTACTAATTGTAGCAATTACGTTTTTAATTAATATTTCTATTGTTATGTATTAGTAATGTTTATTTAAATATACTTAATCCCCTACAAGCATATTTTTTATTAAATATGTTTATGTATTATATATAACAGTATATAATAAATCATCCTACAAGCCAGTAAGTTACAAAAGCTGATTACAAACAACAACAAAAACAAACCGGAGCTGCGTGCGGTTATAGCCCACACCCGGAGCAACACGTGGGCAGAGCTCCCTTCCACAAACAGTCTCAATGACAAACAGTCCTCTCTGTCAGGAAATCCACGTGAGCGGGGGGTCTGTCCTGGTGTGAGGGGTTCATTATTGGGGGGGTCCTCGAGGTCCGGAAGTTGTAGGTAATTAGGAATGTAGCTTGGGTCGGGGCGACAGGGAACATGGCTGCGCGGGAGGGTGAATACCTGATTAGTGCAGGAATAATAATTGTTAGTCTCCGACTTAACCCTGGTTTATCCTTCGTTTTAATTCCTTACTTTGTTTTATTCGCTTAATATTAAGGATAGTTAATGGATGAAACATTTAATTCTTACAGCCAGGATGAGTTTCGTTCAGATTTCAATTTAAATGGAAGAAAAATCTATACTATAATCCATGAATGATTATGGCTATCATTACATGATTATAGACTAGATGATTAGAGACTACTGGAAGTGATACTAAGGCTTAGCGAACCCGAAGGCTCGATGTCGATACAAACTTCTGTACTATGTATCTTTTCAATATATGTGTCATTATACATAGGTCATTACATAGTCATTATTGAAGGTGTTTGCCATCCATTTGTAACATATTAAAGAGTTGAATATTACAACTTTACAAATGAGTATTAATTAAAACACTATTCAACCTCTGTCTAAATAAGTACTTTGCGACCCGGCAAGTCTCCTTAGGAAAACGTGTAATAAAAAATTCTTGGTTATTCCGCCCTTCGGAAGAGGCGTAAAATCGTAAAGGCCAGTGCGATGACAGGACTGGTTAAAGATCCATATCCTAATTATACCTGGACAGGAAAAATTTATGGCTCCCATAGCATTGTATGATTAACCATAAGAGGATTAAGTGTCTATTAAAAGAATTAACAAACATGTGCTTCATCAAAAGTATCATAACAGAATCAGTTTATAATTTATAATAATTTTAGGAATTCTTCACTTAATTACTCAGGAGTTTCCCGCCTCTACTAATAAAACCTCTGTTATAACTAAAACCCCATGATTAAGCTCAGGTATTAAGTTAACCTCAGTTTAAGTTGAGTTATCAGCTTATATTTCTCTCAATGTCAGATAATATTTACTATACTCTGACTTAATAACTCTTCCCCGAATAGCCAGAGCGAGGAAGGAGAGATGTGTCGAGGAAATGCCTCGTAAAACTGAACGTTATATTTAACTGACCTCTTCCTCTCCCCAGTTTCTTTACGGAGCCCTGATTTAATAGGCGACTGCTCTCTCTCGTTGGATTTTATACGATCTCGCTTTAAATTTCGTTTAGATAATTTCGGTATAGCGGCGCTAAATGCGTTTGACACTCGGGTAATTTTAGACTGGGTGCTCTTTTGATGTGTTCTGTTGATTTGTTTTATAGGTCATAAGTCTGTCTCTAACTTTTTTTGTTGTTAAATTTCGATGCGTTGTTGCATTATTTACGATAACAAACAAGTTTATACTTAGTTATTGCCAATGTTTGAGTGGTGTGGGACTGTAATAGAGCGCTGAGGGTGCCCGGGTCCAAATCCAGCACTAACAGATAATTTATTTAATAAATTATCTAACCTTTTTATTTATTTATTTATTTATTTAATAAAGAAAGAAAGAAAGAAAAAGACCCCTTTTGGAACTAGAGACCCTCCCAGGGCTCACCCAAACTCTTTAAAATGGGTACAATTTAGTGAAAAACACACTCTAAGACAAACCACGCACAACCGATGTCCTGTAAACTGTACAGTTTCTACCACGTACTGAACCTAAGACTCTTCACAGGGTGTAGAGTTTTTTATCACCTATATTTTTTATAATTATCTTTCTATTACATAAGCAATTTTATAGTGACTTTTTGTTTTCTCGAGCTTGTTCAGTTAAATTATAAATAGTTTTTGAAAATTGGCAAATCGCAATACCATTGCTCCTGAATTCTTTAAGCCGTTACACAAAATATGGTAATGTTTTTAAATTTCAGTATAAGAAATGAAATTTATGGATACAAAAAATTAAACAAACTATATTACATATTATTCCTATATTTGATATAGCCTTATTATTTCAATACCGGAAATGCAGTGAAATACAATTGAAGGGTTTGCAGGAACAAAGAGTTAACACCAGTTTTTATAATTTTTGTTAAAATAAAAAAAACTATTCAAAAATTGAGAATGTATTTAAATCGCCTTCGACTTCATTATTATGTGTCTCCTACCACTACATGTTTTGGCAAAATTCCATTGAGAAATTCGCAATTCTAGAGTCAATGTTATTCTGGAGTTAACTCCTTTTTGGCCCAAATAATTGAAAATTTCTTACTTTTTAAAGTAAGGAGGCATTGAATATGGAGAATTTTCAAGAAAATTGGTTTATTTCAAGAAAAGAACACAGTAACAAAAAAAAGAATGGAAAACTACTAAAACCACTGATGATCATAGTTTGCTGGTCAATGCTAAAATGATCTTTAGTAGTTTTGGTAGTTTTGCATTATTTTTTTTTTACTGTTTTTTTCTTGAAATAAACCAATTTTCTTGAAAATTTTCATTATTCAATGCTTCCTTACTTTAAAAAGTAAGAAATTTTCAATTATTTAGGCCTAAAAAGAGTTAACTTCAGAATAAAATTGACTCTAGAATTGCAAATTTGACGAATTTCTCAATGGAATTTGGCCAAAACATGTAGTGGTAGCAGACAAGGAGTAATTTTTGGTAAAATAAAAAAAACTATTCAAAAACACAGTTTTTTTTATTTTACCAAAAATTACTCCTTGTTGAACCAAACGAAAGAATGATCCCCCCCCCCCAAGAAACGGTTGTTAACTCTATTTGACCTAAAAAATGGAGTTAACTCTTTGTTTCTGCAAGCCCTTCAATTATGTTATTTTGCTCATAAACTGTAAAGAAAAATTGTATAAAATAAACCAAATTTTATGCCATGTGAATGACAGTGCAATAATTTACAATTTGCATCCAAATTGACCTTTTGTTGAGAAAATCGTTGGGGATTTAGTACACAATCTGCATTTCATTGGACAGAAAATGGATCTCATTTTCTTCATAAGGTCAGATATTTTTTTAACATGTTTCTAAGCTAACTGTGTTCACTTCGCTCTTTTAATGGGCCGAGATTTTACCCAGCATTGATTTCAATTTTTTTTACCTTTATTTAATTTATTTTTGTATTTTAAACATTACAAATCTGATAATAATGTAATTTCCGGCGATTCTACTATATATACAGAGATACGAACACTTCCCTGGGCCTAATCATTCGCTATAATCGACCGAGGTGCTAAATGAACCGACTGATAAGTTTGCTAATTAGACCAGGGGGGGGGGCGCAGATTCTTGTAAAATCTGTTTAAGTTGAGAGCGAAGTGAACTTGGTGGGGGGGGGGCCCGAGCAGAGAACTTCATTAACATGCTAAGCCTTTAATTGCCTTAACTCTTTATGGAGGCATAATATCCTCTCCTCCTTAGCATTAGTTAACTAGCACTAAACGCTATTCAGGCACGATTAAATTCCATTCTGGGGCCATTATCTTCGGCACTAGCAGGAACCTCTGAGGAGAAGCCACCTTTAGTAATAATTTGAACTAACTATAAATCAATTGGAGGATTAAAATAAATCCTAACAAATCCCATCAAATTACCTTCACCCTTCGTCGTAAACCTACGAATTCCTGTCCTACTGTATCGTTTAATAATACACCACTGAACCCTGTCGAACAGATACGTTACCTAGGACTCCATCTGGATAAACGTCTCACTTGGAATCCTCATACAAGACTGAAAAGACAAGAAACTGCTCGACGTTTTCGCCTACTTCAACACTTACTGGACAAACGCTCTAAGCTACCAATTAATTACAAAAGACTTATTTACATGACAGTCATCAGACCTATTTGGGCATACGGAGTTGAGCTTTGGGGCTCTACTAAACCATCCAATTCATCTCGTATCCAATCCTTGCAATCCAAAATCCTTCGTAAAATCCTCAATGCTCCTTATTATGTCACAAACAAACTCATCCATCATGATCTTAATATCCCATATGTTACTGATTTGGTCCAAACTAGATACCTATCCTTCCATAACAAGCTCCATACGCACTTGAATCCGCTAGTCTCTCAGCTTGCTTCCCATACTATTCCTGATAACCCTCCGAGGCGCCTGAAAAGAAGATGGCCTCGAGATCATCTACTATAGAACTTTATTGGAGTGCTATCGATGGGTAGTTTCTCCACAAGTGTTTTCATGTCATATTCTACATTTTTGCACATTTACTTGATATAATACCATTATAGTTGTAAATATCATTGAATTAAATAAAAAAAAAAAAAAAAAAAAAACTATAAATCTTCTCAAACGATTTTCAAAATCCTAGCTTTTATCTAGTCCTTTTAGGCTATTATGCCGGAAATCCTGGTTTCTTGGCGATTATTCAGTACCGCAGGAAAATATATTTTTTTTAACATCACTGATTTGGATTTTCTGCTTATTACTTTCTTTACTATTATAGTGCTGCTGATTTGATAATAGTATGATCCTATTAGCTTTTTAAATTATATTATGGATTTAAGCTGTTAAAAACTATATATATTTTCACATTAACCTGTTGTTGTATATTTCTAAGGTTCTTAAAGACTCATAAAATATAAACGGGCCATTTTCCCACCGCTGACGTAATATAGGCATTAAATATTTGTCGTGTTGTTAGCCATTTAAAGGGATCTTTAGTTCCGGGGGCTTTTAATACAGTAACTGCACCCCCCCCCTTTTAATATAAATATTGTATTATTCATTCGCTTGGAAATCCTATGATTAAAAAACCTTTATTATTAAAAAACAGGAGAAAAATAACTACCAAAAATAAATTAGTGATGTTATACAAAGCCTTCATTCACGCTGCTAAAATGATTCGCTAATTAAGGCATCATCGGAAGATAAAAGGAAAATTATATAATTGCCTGAGGAATTACATCTCACGCCAACTGAATTAAAAAGAATAACTTAAAAAAACAAGGCAGCATTTACTTAAAGAAGCGTTTACTAAAATTAAAACAGCTGATAATACTTAAACATTTGATCAATAGATTCTCATTTTGGAATCTTTCATTTATATTACAGCCTACAATGTACTTTTTTCTTTTCCTGTACACGTGAACGAGTCTGGTTCAGTACATGTTGAGACTGTACTGTTCCATGGACAACGGTTCTGCAAGGAGGTGACTTGTCCTAGGTCACGCTCGACCGCCGGGGTTTTCCCCCTTATTATGGGTACCCTATTTTTATAATATTTTATATAGGCTGGGTGAGCCACAGGAGGGTCCTATATCCTATATGATCCATCTCAATGTAGTTTAAAAAAAAATTCTACTTTCGCTGTGTTGTCCATTATACGCGGTTTTTCAGTGCAAAGTAGCCAAACTAGAAAACTGAACTAAGGACCAGAATAAAGTTGTTATTAATTATTTAGGTATAATAAATAAATTAAACTTCTTCCAATATTTATTCCAACTACTTAATTAATTAAATGTAAAATTAACATTCATACTAAATGTTGTTCAATGTGATTTCCTTGAGCATTAAAAAAGGTTCGACATCTTTCTTCAACAACAGCAGTGGATGAACGTTAATGGATATGTGTTATTATTACACAAGATTCAGGAATCCTTCTTCGTAAAGAATTAAGATCATTGCATAGACTTTTTGTATAATGTCACCCCAAACAAAAAAAAACAGTGGCATCAGATCTGGAGAGCGTGCAGGACATTTCACTTCACGGCCAATCCAGATAATTAAAATCCAGCCATTGTCGTGGACCTCCACCCTAATGTGTGGGAACACAATTTAATTGAAAAAACACGTTCCTTCTCAGTCATAGCGGAATCGCTTTAACTAAATTATAGTAATCATTATTAAGAAATTCCAAAAATCTGTCTACTGCTGCTGTTGAAGTAAGATGCCGAAACTTCAATGAAATAAGTTTTATTTATTTACAATGGGTAAATAATTCATAACAATGAAAATATTTAGGTGTGATTATGAATAAACTAAGCATTTGCGGACAAATATCCACGGGAAATTTTTTTTTTTTTAGACCTCCTTGGTTCTCTAAGGATTTTCTTAGTTTTTCTACTTAACTCTGAAACACCCTGTATATTGTATGTTTGAAAAAAATAATAATATAATAGTATATATACACAATCCTTGTTCAAATCCCGCTCCGTGCAAGACTTTTATTTAGTCTGTTTGCAGCCGGAGATGGATCATATAGGATCTAGGAACTTCTGGGGCTCACCCAGCCTCTATAAAATGTTATAAAAATAGGGTACCCAAAATAAGGGGGGAAAACTAGCGGTTGAGCGTGATCTAGGACAAATCACCTCCTTGCAGAACCGTTATCCATGAAACACTACAGTCTCTACCATGTACTGAGCCCCAGACCCGTTCACAGGTTGTAGTAGTGCAGGTTTTTATATACACACACATACAGCTGAGATTTCAAAACGCGTGAACAGCTGAAGACTTGTCGAAGAGTGTTGTGTATCGATTCGGTGCTAACTTTAAGGGACAATATACCTTTCTAAGTAGAGCTGTCTTTGGGACAATTCGGCTCGTTTTACTTAGTATATAA